>JALPQD010000159.1:1850239-1867576 GCA_023101885.1 Typhlomys cinereus
CCTTCCCTGGTTCCAGTAGCTAGTGGAATTTTGGAGCAGCCTTTTATGTTTTGGATGGTTCCTGTCTTTGTGTGAGATGAGTTGCCTGAAGGGCAGCAGATTGATGGGATTGTGCTTATAATCAAGTTTGTAATCTTGTCTTGATTGGTGATTAATTACATTGAAATATAATGTTATAATGGGAAGTTATTTTAATTCAGAAATTTTTTAAGGTTTAGTGGATTTGTAAGTGTATTATTTGGATATTAGATTTTGGTGTTATTATACTTCACTTCTGTCCTCCTGGATACGCTTGCTTTTCCTTCAAGCTTGAGTATCATTTCTAGCATTTTTTTATAGGCCTGGTTTGTTGGACATGTATCTCTTCAAGTTGTACTTGTGCTGGAACATTTTTCTTTCTCCCTTGATCATGACATTTAGTTTTGCCGGGTTTATCAGCCTGCATTGACAGTTTTGCTCATTCAATACTTAAAGTACCTCTCTCCAAGCTCTTCTTGGTTTTACTGTTTCCATTGAGAAGTCATTTGTTATTTAATAGGTTTACCTTTAAAAGTGACTTTTTTTTTCCTGAAGCTCTCAGCACCTTTTCTTTGTCTTGAGTTGAGTGTTTTATTATTTTGCCGTGAGAGTGTTTCTAATTTGGTCATATCTGTTTGGGGTCAAAATGGCCTCTTGTATTAATGGGCTCCTTATCTTAGGTGAGGAGGAATTTTTCATTTCTGATAAGTTGAAAAAATTTCCTCAGTGTGGCTATTTGGGATTCTTGCTCTGGTATTCCATGAATACCCATGTTAGGCTTCTTCGAGGTGTCCCCATACTCTGAATATTTCTTTTAAGTATCTTTTTGGCTTTAACAACCTCTTTCCATTGAGCTGGTTAATACTCCCACTTTGTCTTCAAGGGCTGAAAATTCTGTTTTCTGCTTCATTACTTCTCTTCTGCTGATAAAACGACATCTCTGTTTGAGTTTCTGGATTGAAGAAACTGTCTAGTTCAATTTGAACCTCTACCAGGAAACGGGCAGGGGTAGCCATTATGCTATTGGACAAAGTGGACTTCAAACCAAAAAAAAATCATAAGAGATACAGATGGGTACTACATTTTAGTCACAGGTACAATTCACCAGGAAGACTTCACAGTACTGAACATATATGCACCCAATACGCCCTCCCACCCACATTCATAAAGCAAACCCTACAACATCTAAAGCGAGAAATTTACCCCCAAATGATAATTCTTGGGGATTTCAATATTGCCCTCTCAACATGGGATAGATCAACAGGTCAAAAGCTTAACAGAGACACTTTGGAACTTAATCAAACCCTTAATGAAATGGACCATACAGATCTCTATTGAACTTTTCATCCACGCATCAAAGAATACATATTTTTCTCAGCAGCACACCGAACTTTCTCCAAAATAGACCACATATTGGGCCACAAAATGAATCTAACACATATACAGGAAAGTTGAAATTCTAGCCTGTACCCTATCAGGCCACCATGGTCTATAGCTTGACATCCACAACACAGCAAACAACAGAAAATACACTGACTCCTGGAAACTAAATCCTATGGTGCTGAATGAGAATTGGATTCAGGAAGATATCATAAAGGAAATTCAAGAGTTCCTTGAAGGGAATGATAAGGAAAATACAACTTATCAAAATCTTTGGGACACAGTGAAAGCTGTCCTAAGAGGTAGGTTTATAGCTCTTAATGTGTACATCAAAAAAAATAAAACATCACAAATAAATAACTTAACAATGAAGCTTAAAGCTTTAGAGACACTAGAGCAATCTGATCCCAAAAGCAGTTGAAGAGAGGAGATTAGCAAAATCAGGGGAGAAATGTCCGAAATTGAGAAAACAGGGAAAATAGGCCACCATCAAGGAATGCAAGTAAGTAATGAGACATCTAATTAAGCTCACAGACTTTCTTTCCTTCTCACTTACAACTGATGGATTTGATCTCAACAGAAAGGGAGGGCATAGAGTCTGGTAGATAGAAGGTAATCATCCTGCAAATAGGATACTGACCCTCCCATACCATGGTCTCCTACTCTTATTCCATTTACCTTTGAATCTACTCTTATAAGACTCTATTTTAACAGCCTTTTATCTCTGGCTAGGAGGTGACATCCAATACTTATCAGGATGGAGCCAAGGGCATTGAAGGAGCAGCAAAACTAAAAAATGTGCTGTTTTAGATAGTCTGAGGATGCAGGAAATCACAAATGACTTTGTGTACATCCTTGCAACTTCCCTGTGACCATTGTTGATTGTTTAGGATTGCAGGCATCTATATGTATTTCCTTGTATTCACTTATGTGTCCCTTATTCCCATGAGATTTTGCTGTTCCTTATTATAATCCTTATAGTCAATGATCCCGGATGATTCCCTATGTGAAACACTTATAAGAACATGGAGCTGAGAATAAACTTGGCTCAATATAGTCACATGCTGGGCTGTCTGAAGATCCCTCTAGTCTCTTCCTGGAGTCAATTCTTGTTGCTCCCTTTCAGAGACCCCATGTTACTGTAAATGCTGGCATTTACAATCCTGGATTGGTCTACCTCCTTTTTGTTTTGCTCTGTGCTTTTCCAGCCTCTGCCTTACAGGTCTGGAAGTACAGACCACTTCCATTCCCAGGGGATATGGGAACCAAACTGGGTTATCTTTGCATATGGAACAAATATTTTTACTTCTGACCTATCCCTCCAAACCAAATGGAAAATTCTTGAAAAGGAACATTCCAAAACAGTCTCTGGGATCCAGAGATTTAAAGAGCCATTCCTCTCCCACTACCATAGCCTGAACTGAAGTGAAGGTAGGACAAGGGTTAAATGGTAAGGGAGCCTAGCACATTACAACAGTAGTTGTTTAGATGAGCAAAAAGAGGCAGTCCTCTGTCTTATACCAGAGATCTTGAAGCTCCCTTTGACAGTCTTTGAGATCTATGATATCCTGAAGTAAGTGAGGGTAGTCAGATCTAACTCTGATGAGACAAAGAAGGCCTGTTGATTGATCCTTGTTTGTGATCTGTCCATGTAGATGAAGAGAGATCACAGAAGTCTTTTTTTTCTTTATTTCTGATCATGCAAACTTAACAAGTACATCTGTCCCCTCCCTTTCTACACCCATCCCCGATTCCCTGCTCCCTCCCTTCGCTCCCTCTTCCCTCCCCATCCAGCAGTGCCTTCCCCACATACCCAGAGCATCCTTTAATGTGCATACCAAACTCTCCTATGGGTCCTCCTTTCCAATGAGGTGCAAGTACCCAGCAGCATTTCCAAGAACCCTTTTCTGTGTTCCCCTTAAGCATAGGAACACTACTGTGGCTGTCAATCCCTAGCTTCAAAAGATCCTAGTGCCTTTAGTCCATGCTAGACTTTGTGGGGTAAAGAATGTGTTGGACATTGTGCAGGTCATGCTAAGTCCTATCATGATTGCTTCAGCCCTTACTTGAGTGGAGTATCTTGCATATCATTACTCCTCCCATCCTTGTGCTCTTACAATCTTACCACCTCCTCTTCCTCAAATTTCCCTGAGCTTCAGAATGAGGAGAGATGAGGCTGGCCCAGTTCCACGTGGTTGATATAGAGTCTTTGAGGTTCTGAATTATGGTTTGTTGATTTTTTTTTCAGTTTTGCTGTGCCTGAAATGCCCTTGGTTCCATTCTGATGGATATTGGATGTCACCCCCTGGCAAGAGATAAAAAGCTATTAAAATAGGGTCTTTTTATAAGGAGAGATTCAAAGGTAGATGGAATAAGAATAGGAGACTGAGGGGAGGGGTAGGTCAGTCTCCCATTGCAAAATGGTTTCATTCTATCTGCCAGACTATGCCCTCCCTGTCTGGGAAGATCATACCCCATCAGTTGCACATGACCAGGAAGGAAAGTCTGTGAGCTTAACCAGATGTCTCATTACTTACTTGCAGTCCTTGATGGTGGCCTACTAACTATGTTCTAGCTTGATCCCCCCTCTCCATGTTTCTGGAGGGGCTCTCCTTCCCCTTCTCTCCTGCTTATAATCTTTGGAATTACTGTAAGTATTACAGAGATTTATCTTTGAGTGTGTCTCTAAGTTTGTTTGGTACTAGCATCCACCTATTAGGAAGTACAAACGGCACTTAATTTTCAGTGTCTGGGATACTTCACTCAATATAATTGTTTCTAATTCCATCCATTTACCAGTAAATTGCATTAATTCATCATTTTTGATGGCTGAGTAGTATTCCATTGTATAAATGTACCATATTTTCCTTATCTACTTGTCAACTGTTGGACATTTGGGTTGATTCCATGACTTTGCTGTTGTAAACAGTGCTACTATGAACATGGTCGTGCTTGTTCTATCAAGGCGAATATTTGCTCTATAGGGGCTTATTCCCAAAAGTGGAATAGCTGGGTCATATGGCATTTCAATCTTTTATTTCTTTAAGAATCGCCAGATGGCTTGCCAGTGTGGTTGTATGAGCCTGCATTCCCACCAGCAATGTAGGAGAGTTCCTGTCTCTCCACATCCTCTCCAGCATTTGATGTTGTTCCTACTGTGGATTTTTGCCATCCTGACTGAGGTGAGATGATATCTCAGGGAAGTTTTGATTTGCATTTCCCTGATGGCTAAGGATGTGGAGCAGTTTTTGAGGTATTTGTTAGACCTTTCAATTTCGCCCCTGGAAAAATTTCTTTTAAGTTCCGACACCCATTTTTTTATTGGGCCATGTTTCCTTGGTGTTTAGTTTTCTGAGTTCTATTTGCACTCTGGATAATAGAGCTCTGTCAGATGTATGGTTAGTGAAGATTTTCTCCCATTCTGTGGTTTGCCTTAGTGCTCGAGTTATAATCTCTTTATCTGAACAAAAGCTTTTTAATTTCATAAGATCCCATCTGTTGAGTGTTAGTTGTATTGACTGTGTTATTGGATATCCGATTAGGAACTGTTGGCCTAGTCCAATCAGCTCGAGGGAGTTCCCTACGCTTTCAAATAAGGTTTTTATAGCCTCTGGCCTTATATTGAGGTCCTTGATCCATTTGGAAGTAAGTCTTGTACATTGTGACAAGTATGGATCCAGTTTTAATCTTCTGCATGTAGAGATCCAGTTTTGTTGAAGATGCTGTTCTTTTCCCATTGGATTTTTCAGGCCCCTTTGTCAAAGATCAAATGGCTGTAATTGTGTGGGCTTATATCGGTGTCTTCAACCCTTATCCATTGATCTATGTGCAAGGCACATTTTTTAATTGGCTCATTTGTTTCCCTGGTGTTTAGTTTTCTGTTTTTTGTGCACTCTGGATAATGGAGCCCTATCAGATATGTGGTTAGTGAAGATTTTCTCCCATTCTGTGGGTTGCTTTTGTGCTGAGTTACAATCTCTTTAGCTGAACAGAAGCTCTTTAATTTCACAAGATCTCATCGGTTGAGCGTTGGTTGTAGTGACTGTGCTATTGGATGTCTGTGTAGGAAGTTTTGGCCTAGCCCAATCAGCTAGAAGTAGTTCCCTACCTTTCCAACTATCATTTTCATAGTCTCTGGCCTTATATCACAGTCCTTGATCCATTTGGAATTAATTCTTGTACATGGTGACAAGTATGGGTCCACTTTTAATCTTCTGCATGTAGATATCCAGTTTTACCAGCACCAATTGTTGAAGATGCTGTTTTTTTTTTTTTCCATTGGATATTTTGGGCCACTTTGTCAAAGATCAAATGGCTGTAGTTGTGGGGGCTTATATTTGGGCCTTCAACCCTTATCCATTGATCTGTGTGTATATTTTGGAGCCAATACCAGGCTGTTTTTACAACTATGGATTTGTAGTATAGACTAAGGTTTGGTATGGTTATACTCCACCAGTGTTTTTGTTAGTCAGGTTTGCTTTTGCTATCCTGGGTCTTTTGTGCCTCTATAGGAATTCTGAGATTGGTCAACTTCTTTAAAGAATTGCTTTGGGATTTAATTGGTACAGCATTGAATCTGTATATTGCCTTTGTGAGGATGGTCATTTTTATGATATTGATTCTGTCAATCCAGGAACATGGGAGTTCTTTCCAACTTCTGGTGTCTTCTGTGATTTCCTTCTTTAAGGTTTGAAAGTTTCCATTATAAAGGTCTCTTACTTCCTTGGTTAGGTTTATATCAAGATCTTTCATGTTTTTAGGGGCTATAGTAAATGGGATTGTTTCTTTCAGGGCTTTTCCACTTCTTTCATTCTGGGAATATAGGAAGGCCACTGATTTTTGTAAATTTATTTTATATTCTGCCACCCTGATGAACTTCTGTATTAGTTCTAGTAGCTTTCTTGTGGAGTATTTGGGATCACTCAGGTATAAGATCATGTCATCGCCAAATAGAGATAACTTGACTTCTTCCTTGCCTATTTGAATCCCTTTTATTTGCCTTTCTTGTCTTATAGCTTCAACTAAGATTCAAGTACAATACTGAATAGAAGTGATGAGAGTGGACAGCCTTGTCTAGTTGCTGATCGAAGCAGGAATGCTTCACGTTTTTTCCCATTTAGTATAATCTTTGCTGTTGGCTTGTTGTATACACCTTTTATTTTATTGATAAAGGTTCCTTCCGTTCCAACTGTTTTGATCATAAAGGGCTGTTGGATCTTGTCTAAAGCTTTTTCTGAATCTATTGAGAGTATCACGTGGTCTTGGATTTTGGACTGGTTTATATGGTGACTTACATTTATTGATTTGCATATGTTGAATCAACCTTGTGTACCTCAGATAAAACCTACTTGATCCCTGTGAATGATCTTTTTGGTATGTTTTTGAATCTGATTTTCTAAGACTTTGTTGAGAATCTTTGCATCTGTACTCATCAAAGAAATTGGTCTATAGTTTTCTTTTTAAGTGTATTTTTATTAGGGTTTGAGATTAAGATGATATTAGCTTCATAGAAGGAATTTGGTAGTGTTCCTTCCTTTGCTATTGATGGAACAGTTTACGGAGTATTGGTGTTATAAGCTCCTTAAATGTCTGGTAGAACTGTGTGCTGAATCCATCAGCTCTAGGACATTTTTTGTTGGGAAGACTAGAGTTTACTTCATCAATTTCCTCATACATTATAGAACTATTTAAATAATTCACAACTTCCTGATTGAATTTAGGTAAGTTGTGTTTACTTAGGAATTCATCCATCTCATTTGTGTTGTCAAATTTCAAAGAGTATAAGTTTTGAAATATGACATTATAATTCTCTGGATTACTTGGATATCAGTAGTTATAACTCCATTTTCATTTCTAATTTTGTTAGTTTGGGTTTTCTCTATCTTGCTTTTGGTTAACTTAGCTAGAAAAATCTTATTGATTTTTTCAAAAAACCAGCTTTTTGACTCGTTGATTTTCTGTATCGTTTTCCTAGTCTCGATTTTTGATATTTCTCCCCTTATTTTACTAATCTCCTCTCTTCTTCTGCTTTGTGATTGGATTGCTCTAGTGTCTCTAAAGCTCTAAGCTGCACAGTTATTTATTTCTGATGATTTCATTTTTTTTGATGTAGGCATTAAGAGCTATGAACTTACCTGTTAGTACAGCTTTCATTGTGTCCCAGAGATTTTGGTAAGTTGCATTTTCATTATCGTTCACTTTCAGGAAATGTTGAATTTCCATTTTAATTTCTTCCTGAATGCAATTCTCCTTCAGCATCATACTATTTATTTTCCAGGAGTTAGTGTATTTTCTGTTGTTTGTTGTATTATGGATGTCAAGCTTTAGACCATGGTGGTTTAATAGGGTACAGGCTAGAATTTCAGCTTTCCTGTATATGTGGAGATTCGTTTTGTGGCCCAATATGTGATCTATTTTGGAGAAAGTTCCGTGTGCTGCTGATAAAAATGTGTATTCTTTGGTGCCTGGATGATAAGTTCAGTAAAAATCTGTGGGGTCCATTTCATTAAGGGTTTGATTAACTTCCAAATTGTCTCTGTTAAGCCTTTGGCCTGTTGATCTATCACATGTTGGGAGGGAGGTGTTGAAACCCCCAAGAACTACCGTTTTGGGGGTGATTTCTCACTTTAGATGTTGTAGGGTTTGCTGAGTGCACGTGGGGGGGCATATTTGGTGCATGTATTTTCAGTATTGTGAAGTCTTCCTGGTGAATTAAACCTGTGACTAAAATGTAGTATCCATCTCTGTCTTTTATGATTTTTTTTGGTTTGAATCTACTTTGTCTGATGGCATAATGGCTACCCCTCCCCGTTTCCTGGTTCCATTAGCTTGCAAAATTTTGGACCAGGCTTTTATGTTTAGGATGTGCCTATCTTTTGTGGTGGGATGGGTTTCCTGGAGGCAGCAGATTGATGGGTTGTGATTTTTAATCCAAGTTTGTAATCTGTGTCTCTTGATCGGTGAGTTAATTCCATTAACATTTAATGTTGTAATGGAGAAATTATTTTTAATGCTGAACATTTATTATGTTTAGTGGCTTTAATAAGTGTATTATTTTGCTTTTATATTTTGGTGGTTTTATACTTCTCTTCTGTCCTCCTGGATATCCTTGTTTTTTTCTTCAGGCTTGAATATCTTTTCTAGCATTTTTTGGAGGCCTGGTTTAGTGGACATGTATCCCTTCAAGTTGTCTTTCTGCTGGAAAATTTTTCTTTCTCCCTTGTTCATGATGGATAGTTTTGTGGGGTATATTAGCCGGGGTTGACAGTTTTGCTCATTCAATACTTGAAGTACCTCTCTCCAAGCTCTTCTTGCTTTTACTGTTTCCATTGAGAATTCATTTGTTACTTTAATAGGTTTACCTTTAAAAGTGACTTGTTTTTTCCCTTGACTCTCTCAGCACCATTTCTTTGTCTTGAATGTGGAGTGTTTTAACTATTATTTGCCGTGGCGAGTTTCTATTTTGGTCATATCTGTTTGGGGTTCAAAATGCCTCTTGTATATGGATGGGCCTCTCTTTTCTTAGATGAGGAAAATTTTCCATGATGATAGTTTGAAAAATTTCCTCAGGTGAGGCATTTTGGGATTCTTGCTCTGGTATTCCATGAATACACATGTTAGGCTTCTTCCGAGTGTCCCATAATTCCTGAATATTTCTTTTGAGTATCTTTTTGGCTTTAACAACCCCTTCCATTGAGCTGGTTAATACTCCCACTTTGTCTTCAAGGTCTTAAATTCTATTTTCTGCTTCCTTAGTCATGCTGATAACACTCTGTTGAGATCTGGGTTGAAGATAACTTGTCTTTTAGTTTGGTTTTAATCTCTGCTTGAGTCCGTTTTAACTGCTCTATGCCTATTTTTGTTTCTTTTTTTTTTTCAAAGTAAGTAGCTTTAAAGCAAGGGGTTTAAGCAACATTTAGTCCTATATTTAATATTTACAATTTTTTTGCCTTTTAAAGTTTTTTTTTTATTTTTCTGCTCATACAAACATAATTGGTACCCCTCTTCCCTCCCTACCTCCACCCCTCCCTGGACCTCCCTGCTGCCTCCCCTCTTTTCCCCTTCCTTTCCCCCCTCCCTCACTTTCTCCTAGTGACCACTCCCCCATCTCTAAAGCATACTTTAATGTGTACGTCAAACTTTCCTCTGGGTCCTCCTCTATGATGAGGTATAAGGATTCAGTGGCATTTCCTAGAACTTTTTCTTGTGTTCCCCTTAAGTATAGGAACACTATTGTGACTGTTAATCCTTTGCTTCTAAGGATCCTAGTGCCTTTAGTCCATGCTAGACATTGAGGGGTCATTGATATGTTGGTCATTGCTTCAGCCCTAACTTGTGTGGAGTATCTTGCATATCATGACTCCTCTCACACTGAGGGGTCAATGATATGTTGTGCTCTTATAATCTTAACAAATTTTGCTGCTCCTGCAATGCCCTTGGCTCCATCCTCATGGGTATTAGATGTCACCCCCTGGTCAGATATAAAAAACTGTTAAAATAGAGTTTTGTTTCTTGAACTGTTTTTCTCAACTCCTCCAATGGTCTGTTTTGTTCCTCTTCAAAGTTGTTGATGCGGTTATTTAATTCCTCCCAGATTTCCTCTTTCATAGTATTGATCATGGTCATGATCCTGTTTTGAAAGTCATTATCTTGGGTCAAGCTTTCTTGGCTATTTTCCATGGATTTGTTCTGGTTGGAGTCTATCATTATAAAATTAATTCCTTCAGTGGGGATTTGTTTTCTTGGGTTTTGTTTCTCATGGATTTGCACTTTGACTTGGGCATTGTGGTTTTAACTCTTAAGACCTTTCAATTTATGTGTTTTTTTTAAAATATTTTTTATTTATTATTTATTCAATTGTGCATGTGCGCGTGTGTGCATGTGCAGAACCACAGACGAATTCGGGAACCACCATGGACGCTTCCACCTCCTCTTTGTTTACTCTGCCCCAGGATTCACAGGCTCCGCCCTATCAGGACCGGAAACACAGGCTGCCCCCGCTTCTGCCCAGCGTCTATACGTGGGGTCTAGGATCCGAACCCAGGAACCTCCGCCTGCAAGGCAGAAGCTTAACCCCTAAGCCACTCTCCAGCCCCTCAATTTATGTGTTTTTAACTGAACTGAATTACCTGGCCTGGAGCAGCGTCTTCTCTGCCTGGCTGGTGGGAGAAGCTCGGACTACTGGGTTGCCTGGCATTTGGGGATGAGCAGGGGACGCTTACCTAGGTTGCAGTGTGTCCTGGCTGGACTGTGTGCATCCCTGGCGGGTGGCAAGTTCAATTGACTTGGGGAGGTGGGGCGTGGCTTACGGGTCCTCCCCTGGCCTGGAGCAGTGTGTGTTCCTGCTGGCTGGTGTGAGGAGCTGGGATTAGTGGATTACCTGGGTTTAGGGGTGAGCAGGGGGAGATTACCTAGGTCGCAGTGTGTCCTGGCTGGACTGCTCAGCATCCCAGGCAGGTAGGGAAACGGGGGAGGTGCAGGTGGCAGTTACAATTGACTTGGGGAGCTGGGGCTTGTGTGTCCTGACTGGACTGCGTGGTGTCCGGGTCTGGTGGAGAAGGGGCCACAGAAGTTTTCTGGCAGAAGATAGATGTAGTGGGCACAGCTACATGTATAGCAGGCAACACTTTCCATCAGTCCTGGTATGTACAGTCCAATGCGGAAATGGTTCATATGGGGCACTAAAACGTAGTTTGTGCCACCATAATGTCACCTAATACAAGCTTGAAGCTGAAATCCTCCTTGGATTAGAGTGGGGAAAGTCATGTACCTGTTTGGGTAAGACATTAAGTAAATAACAGGTCCCTGGAAACAATTTTTTGCACACCTGGTTGTGTCTGTACCTGGGCACAGGGTGATGGTCAGGAGGCACAATGCAGCCTCAGGGATTGAGTCTTCCCAGTACCCTTGGAAACTTTGCAGAAGTACCTGTCAGAGGAATGGTGCAGGTGAATTGAATCAGTCCTGCTCTCATTACAATCTCTGAAGAAGGGGAACATGGGCTGGCCTGAGGCTCACCAATGAGCTCAGCCTGTTTCAGCATGCATAAAGTATAACCTGAACCACCAGGGTAAGCACAGTCAAGCAGGCATGTCAGATAGCTTATGTTGTATACATCTTTTATTCCTGCTCTTGAGATGGTAACAGAGCGACTTTGTCTGCCCCAGGCAGAGGTTGCTGCTTCAGGACACCATGCAGGATAGATAAATAATATTGACAATGGCCTGAGCTACCTGAGGACTCAGGATAGCACAACAGTAGAGCAAAGTTAGTTAGACCTATACTCAAAGGCTAGCTGGTCTCACAAAAGTGTTCTAAGTCATTCTGCAGCCAGGTCAGATGGAAATCAGTTACCCTGGTAGTAATTAACACATTCCATCCTTCTCTTTGAAGATGCATATTAACCATTGATGATTTACATTCAGTAAAATTTCTTCCATTCTTCTTGATGCAATTTAATTGCAGAATATGGTTATTGATCTTTTTTAATTGAGATAATAAAAATACTTTTTAATTGGAAAAAATACATTATTTTATGACAAAATTCTTACAATGTGAATCCATGGGAAAGTGCTCTTTGTAAAATATTCTAAGGAAATAATATTCAATTAATTTTATTTTAACATTTAAAATCTGAGAAACCCAACAATATTTTACACTTAGACAAGCATATAGCTTATTAAAAGCACTACTTCTTTATGTAAAAATTTATATATTGGGTTTTAAAATGCCAATATAACACCCCATCAAAAACTGATTTCTTAATTGGGAAGCTGAACTCTGCAAAATCAGTGGTTAAAATAAATTTGTAATAAATATTGATGTAGAGATTCAGGTGCACATACATGTGAAATTTTGAATGTGACGTGGTGTTTAAATAGGTTTACACAACTTGACATCACCATCATATGTTGGCTTCAGATAGTTAACAGTTCTAACTCCTGCAGATGACAGAAACACTTGTCTACAAAAAGAACAACCGAAATGAAATAATTCCAATCATCTGATATGAGTGAAATTTAATAAGCACAATAAATACTTTTATTGGATTGCAAATAACATTTCAGTGCTAATTTATAAAATTAAGTTCATTTCAAATCCTATGTTTGGTTCATTATGATCTGTGTTTAATTCATTCCCCCTTTTTAGTTTCCTGAAGTGGAAACTTGTGTTGAATTTTGTGACATTTCATACTTTAGAAGCTCATATTCAAGATTTTCATTTAATTCAGCTTTGCTCAATCTCACATATTGTGATATACTGCGATTTTTATTTTCATTAATCTCCAAATACTGTCTAATTTTTATTTTATCTCCTATTGACTGATATTTATTATACTGTGTGCTGTTTGATTTCCAGATAATTGGGTATGGTATTGTCTCATATACGTCTATGGTTTCACTTTCCAGAGTTTCAGATAGAAGATGTGAGCACTGTTCTAGATAATATCTATTAAATACTTCAGAAATAAGAACTCATAAATTATAAATGGTGCTTTTCTGTGTTATAAGGAAATCACATACTATTTTACTCTCTCCAACCTATGATCTGAATCATCTTGTAAAACATCTCCACACTGTGTACAATACAGTCTGATTACTCAGTAGTCATTCTCACAGAGCAAATTGTGGAATCTCAGTTCTGTATTGACATATCTACATTAATGGATGTACTTTTTTTCTTTGATTTTTATCCATTTTTATCTAGTGACTAGTGTGTACAAGTCACTTTATTTCCTCCAGTGTTTTTACTTTCTTTAATTTTCTCTCAATACTTTACAACAATTCATATTTTCTTTATGTAAGTATTTATTTAACCATGAAAGTTTGTGTTTCACTAGAACCTTTATCATTTGAATCAGAGTTATTGTAAGTTGCTGTCTGATAGTATAATCATGGTTTTCACACATTAGTCTGGTTCTTTTGTTTGTGTGTTGTCTTCAAACTTTTTCTTTCACTTATTTGATTTGGTGCATTAATTTAAAATTGAACAATTTTGGTATGAAAGAAGGACAAGATTCATAGATTTAATGACAAGAAATGAATACACCTAAGTGTGCAAAATTAAGCCAATATACATAGTTAGAAGACGACTGGTTTAAATTTTGTTGCTCAAGAAGGCCTTGAGTTTGTATGCCAGGTCGTAGGTAAAAGCACAATGCCGAAGCAGCCTGTGTCCTATACTTTTGGCCCTAGTGGGTAGAGCCTGAGAAATCCCAGAGTGAAGCAAAAGGAGGTAGATGCAATCCAGGATGATTCCCGAAATCATGCTTGGTCCTCCATGGGGACATATGTGCTCTTTGATACAAACACACACACACACACACACACACACACACACACACACACACACACACACATCCCATAAAAGAAATAAATACAATATTTTTTAGAAAGGTCATTCAGCTAGAGTTCATTGGAGAATTGCCAGTTTTATGGGACTGAAACACTTACACCTCCAAGATCATAATTTCTGTGTGTTGGAAGAATAAGGAAAGAAAAAAAGCATGGTTGGCTTCCCTATCTCCTTTAGAATCTCACAAAATATTCCACCTTAGGGGCTGGTGAGATGGCTCAGGGGTTAAGCATCTGCCTTGAAGGAGAAAGGTCCTGAGTTCGGATCCTAGACTCCATGTTAGACGCTGGGCAGAAGCAAGGGCGGCCTGCGTTTCTGGTCCTGGTAGGGTGGAGCCTGTGAATCCTGGGGTAGAATAAACAAGGAGGAGGTGGAGGCGGTCCATGGTCATTCCCTCCCGTGGTTCCGCACACACACACATATATGTACACACACGCACACACATACACAATTGAATAAATAATAAAAAATAAGAAATAATCATTTTTTAAAAAAAAGAAAATATTCCACCTTAGTGACTAATGATTGTGTAAAAATTACAATATTCTAGATTATTTTCAAATATGTTCTGAAGTATCTTCAAATTGTGCTTTATCAATACCATTGATAAGTAGGAATTTGTCATAGATTAGACTAAAGCTTCAAATTCAATTGCCAAGCTGAAAGATATAGACAAATAGCATAATTCACAACTATTGACCTTGTCTTGCTGTGATCCAGTTAATGATACAGAGTATGAACTTCCATAACTGAAACTCACTATCTTACAATCTTATCTTACCTTTATGATATTAAGCAAAACTCACCTAAAGAAACTGCATTAAGAAAACATGAGTTTGGTGGGATTCTTTTTTCAAGTAAAGTACCTTGCAAGGGAAGTTATAACTGATATAACAAGAATGCTCTGGAACAAAGTAAATTTTCAAGATTATAAATTTCTCTGTTTGAATTTTTACTGAAACTGATTCCACTGTTTAATACTGCAAGCTGCCTGACTTCTACTCATCTCTATCTGCTTTGGCATAAAACTTGCTTATTCAAAACTGATCTCTAAAATATAACAATTAAATTTAGCTTATATAGCTTTATGTGTATTGCTTTCCTATTGTACAAAAACTGGTCACCCTTGTAGCTACTCAGCAGCTTAAACAACCACTTATTAAATGTGTGAGTATGCAGTGACTAATTATTTAACTTGAGACATTTTAAGATCGCTGTTTCTCTGCAACAGACCCAAAGGACCAAAACAATAAATAATTTCTTGTCAGAATTTGAAAGCATGTACAAAGTATAAATGGGTGTAACAGGAATCCCAAGGACAATAAACTCAAGATGGTCAAAAAGCTAAAGGAAAGAAAAAGCCTTTCAGCCTACGGCCCTGAACAAACCTATGCTCGCTCGGTCCAGTTAAGGCACCCTGCATCCCAGGTACTCCCCACCAGAACCCAGGTCACCCACTCCTCCCAGCCCCTCCCAACATCCAGCCTGAGCAGCGCCAAAGCTGCCCAGGGCTTAGGTGGATTGCTGGCCATGCCCCAAGACAAAAGTGAAGCCTGCTGGTCATCCTTACCCACTCTCCCCCCCCTTTTGACAGCTGGGAATGCATGCTGGCTCACTCTCAGACCAGGTAAGGCACCCCCTGATTTAATTGATGTACTAACTGCTAATAGCCTCAACTTGGAAATAAGAAAAAAAAAACAGACAAACACATCCAACTCCAAGGCAACCACTAGTAATAACTTCCAGAGAGCAGTTATACAAACTAAATCAGTTCAGTCAAAAACACATAGAAACTGTAATGACTCAAGAGATAAAACAACAATCCCCAAGTCAAAGTGTAGACCCATAAGAAACAAAATCCATAAAAGAAATCTCTCACTGAAAATAACCCCATAGCTACAAATTCCAACCAGAATGAATTCACAGAAAATAGCCAAGAAAGCCAGGCCCAAGATAATGACTTTCAAAGCAAGATCATAACTATGATCAATACTATGAAAGAGGAAATCCAGGAGGAGTTAAACAACATCATCAACCACTTTTAGCAAGAATTAAAAAAAACAAAAAAAAAAACAAAAAAAAACAGGAACACAACAGACACCTGGAAGAGTTGAAAACAGGAACACAACAGACACCTGGAAGAGTTGAGAAAACCAGTTCAAGAAACAAACAAAAATAGGCATAGAGCAGTTAAAACAGACTCAGGTATAGTTTAAAATTGAGGTAAGAGACAAGTTATCCTCAACCCAGAACTCAACAGAGAGTCTTATCAACAGAACTAACAAGGCAGAAAATAGAATTTCAGACCATGAAGACAAAGTGACAGAATTAACCAGCTCAATGCAAGAGGGTATTAAAGCCAAAAAGATACTTGAGAGGAATATTCAAGAGTTATGGGATACCCTGAAGAAGCCTAATATGGGTATTCATGGAATAACAGAGCAAGAATCCCAAAATACCACACCTGAGGAAATACTTCAAACTATCATAAATGAAAACTCCCTCATATAAGGAATGAGAGGCCCATCCGAATACAAGAGGCATTCCACACCCCAAACAGATATGACCAAAATAGAAATCTGCCATGGCAAATAATAGTCAAAACACTCCACATTCAAGACAAAGAAGAGGTGATGAAAGCTTCAAGTGAAAAAAACAAGTCACTTTTAAAGGTAAACTTACTAAAATAACAAGACTTCTCATTGGAAACAGTAAAAGCAAGGAGAACTTGGAGAGATGTACTTCAAGTATTGAACGATCAAAAATGTCAACCCAGGCTGATATACCCGGCAAAACAATCTGTCATGATCGAGGGAGAAAGAAAAGTTTTCCAGCACAAAGACAACTTGAAGGCTTACATGTGTATCAAACCAGACCTTCAAAAAATGCTAGAAGTTATACTCAGGCTTGAAGAAAAAAACAAGCATATGCAGAAGGACAGAAGTGAGATATAATACCACCAAAACCTAAAATCCAAATAATACACTTACAAAATCCACTAAACATAAAAAATGTTCAGAATTAAAAATAATTTCTCCATTATAACATTAAATGTCAATGGAATTAACTCACCAATCAAGAGACACAGATTAAAAACTTGGATTAAAAACCACAACCCATCAATCTGCTGCCTTCAGGAAACTCATGTCACTACAAAAGATAGGCACATCCTAAAAAGAAAAGGGTGGTCAAAAATGCTGCAAGCTATTGGAATCAAGAAACAGAAGGGGGTAGCCATTATGCTGTCGGACGAAGTGGACTTCAAACTAAAAAAAACTCATAAGAGACACAGATGGATACTACATTTTAGTCACAGGTACAATTCACCAGGAATTCACAATTCCAAAGACATATGCACCTAACACGGGCTCTTCCACATCCATTAAGCAAACCCCACAGCATGTAAAGGGAGAAATCAACCCCCAAACCATAATTCTTGGAAATTTCAACACTGCTCTATCAAAATGGGATAGATCAACAGGTCAAAAGCTTAACAGAGACACTTTGGAACTTAATCAAAACATTAATGAAATGGGCCTTACAGATCTCTATCGAACTTTTCATCTATGCACCAAATAATACACA